>CALYLW010000545.1:2855-30525 GCA_944989445.1 Ampullaceana balthica | reverse complement strand
TTTTCGGCTACCGCCCACTTTCCAGAAAAAATATTACTCAGCGCCCCCGAATTTTTAAAATTATTCTAACACAGGGGTGGGCAAATTACTGTCCGCGGGCCATATGCGGCCAATCAGAGTATATTTTGCGGCCCTTAGGCATGTACATGTGGTGATCTTATGTCATGTTAATTTTCTTTGCTTAGAATTTTTTATTATATTTTTGAAATCTTATTCCAAACATTTGATTCGAATCTGGAGTTATATAATTGTAACATCTTTGTGATGTTTTACTTATAAATGTATCTTGTAGGCGTTCTCTCAATACAAAACCTTGCATACAATAATCCTCTGAAGAATTGGTTTCAATAAAACAACTTTAATATCCACACTATGTACAGAACATATATAATTTGAAGTTTTACAACGTGGAGTCCTCAAACACACGTCTGCCATTACACACAGAATTCTCTAACTCTCTTCCCGCGATTTCACTCACGTGACCTCTCTGTCATCCAACTCATTATTCACACGTGACATTCATCAGTTTTATGACTCTAGAGTCATTAGTCATTAATTGTTAACTTACCTATTCAGTACAGCTCCACCGGAATTGGCTTTTTTTTACGATTTAAATTTCAAACAGATTTTTTAATTTGTAATTTAAAAGCAATTAAACGATGATTTAACAATGAGTGTTACCAAAGAAAGTAAGATTAAGGACGAATGTCTTTTTTAAAATGACGAATTAACTGTTAAATATTGCTTCATGAGCGCTGGGAGAAAAGCAGTGTACGACTTAAAAATATACCACCAAATTAAACATTTGTATTTCGGGTACAATTTAATGAACCAAGAGAGGAAAAGGAAATCCAAGAATTTTGTTAATAATTTAAAGAAGCAGCAAAATGTTTTTACCAGTCTTAAATACAAGATGCTTCAACCGAAACCAGTTAAGAGATATACCATACGATCGTAAAATGGAACAAGCCTTTTTCTGACAGTGAGTTCAGATGCAGCGCGCATTATGTGTCCAGAACAGAAAACATAATTTGACACCATTTCTTTATCAAGGGAGCTTAAATAAAGTCAGGCGTTTTAAAAAAATAAGTGACAATATAATGCATCAACTTCGAGATGCATGCAAAGACTTTTTGTGGTACTCTTGCATTGGATTAAAGTACCAATGTATAGGAACAGCACAATTGTTGGTATTTATACGGGGAATAAATCCTCGTTTCGAGCTTAACGAAAAATTACTTTGTGTTGAACCACTCAGAGAAACAACTACAGATCAGAATTTATTCAATGCTGTTGAGAACTGTGTTGAAATAGTTCAGTTGGTGTGAAACAAGATGGCAAGTGTAAGAATGGTTGGAGCGCATGTTTTAACCGGGAAAAGTAGCATGAACAATAAAATTAAAGAATATCACCCTGACCATACACTCTTACCTCTCCACTGTGTCAACCATCAGGAAAGTCTGTGTAAGGCTGTGTTGCATTTCAAGCCGTTGTTAGTATGATAAACTTTGTAACAGCCAGGGTACTTAACCAAAGGCGTTAAAGGCACTGCTTGAAGTTTTGAATATTATGATATTATATATCACAGCAGTGTCCGCTGGCTGAGTCTCAACAAGTTATTAAGGCGAGTATGAAATCACAAGGAATAAATAATTATGTTGCTGGAGATAAAAGGTTTTGTTTGTGATTCTGTTTCTACCATAGTTAATGACGAGTGGAAGGCAGACTTCATGTTTGCCATTGACACTATGGAAAAGTTGAATTACGGTACCTGACTGTCAAACTTCAGGGCAATAGCTTGTTTGCATATGAAATTTATGTATATGTTAAATCATTTCAGGCAAAACTCTCCCTGTTCTCCAGGCAAGCAGGTGAAAACAGGTTTTGCCATTTCCATTTGCTGAAACAGAAAACCGTTTCTGGTAAAATGGCTGACGAGTACAAGGCTCAGTCGGATGCCTTTGATATGGAATTTGAAAAGAGGTTCAAAGACTACAAGAACCTGGAAATACTCTTCCATATCCTTAGTTCGCAATTTAGTGCAGAAGCTGATTAAGCCCCAGAGGATATACTGTTAGAACTGCTTAACCTAAATGCAGTTTATGACCTTAAGATGAAGTTCAAGTTAGTTTTTCTGCTGGAGTTGTTTGGGCTTTTGCTAGGTGCATCATTTCCACACTTGAAAAAAACATTAATGCCACACCTTTGCTGCTATTTGGGTCCACATACATCTTTAAGCAAGCTTTTTCTTGTATGAAAATAAAATAAGTCTAAAAACAGATCGATGTTGACTGACTTCAATTTGAATGCATTCATGCGAATAATAACCAGTAACCTGGTTCCATAATTCAAGAATAGTTTTTTAAAAATAAATAAATTTTTAAAAACTTTAAAAATTCGAAAATGAGAAAATGAACCGGGTATGCTGCTACCAATTTTGTAATCCTCGGCTCTATTTTTGCTTGCAGTAATCTTAAGTAACCGCGATTGACTATTTGCATTTATTTATTTATAAATTTTTAAAAACTTGTTTGTTTTGAATTTAAATTTAAATTCATCATATTTAGTGATTTTTTGGAATCAGTTTGCAAATATGTATCAAATAATAATTCTTGGCAAATTTGTTCCTCCTTTATAAACCGCATGTATGAAAAAAGTAAAGCTTCATTTCCATGCAAAGTTGACTCCTAGTTGAATAGAAAACAGAGATGTTTTTAAATAGCCACACAATGAATATTCAACACCTTGAGCCTTTTCATCAATTCTTATTTGCACTGTATTATTGCTAAACGAATTTTTCTTGATAATATCACATGCTTGCTGATGTGTCACAGTCCGTATTAATTCACTTATAGCCGGTATATTTTTTCTTTACCAATAGTATGAGGTTTACCCGATTGCATAACGAAATATTGTAAGAAGCTAGCAAGCCATTGCCATCTTGTTTGGTTGCTGGTGAAAAGAGTTTTGTCAAAGTCAGTTGTTTGATAAATGTGTATTTTAGTTTTTAAAAATTGGATAAATACTTTATTTTTTATCCCCGTTAATTTCATTTCAAATGTTCTTGCAGTCTGGAAGTGCGAAATTGCACATATAAAAAAACTAAATGCAAGCGAGGGAGTATGTGGTAACCAAACTAACTTCCAAAACGTTTTTAAAGAAAAATTAAACCTTTTGAGCGGAATACATAAATCATTTTTTTTCTAAATCCTCTATTCCTTTTTTATGCGTTCACCGCCCCCCTACAGGTATTCACCGCCCCCCATATCGACCCGTGGCCGCCACCGCCCCCCTGGATTGCTTCAGCGCCCACAAGGGGACGGTAGCGCCCACTTTGGGAATCACTGATATAAATCAATTGACTAATTGAGTATACAACACAAGTCATTTGTTTTTCCTATTTTAACCTTTTGAATCAACAGTTATTTTAATTTTGTAGCTTATTGTCAATAAAATAACTAGTCAACTTATTGTATTTGAAGTGAAAATTTTTAAAAATTGCATTTTCAGATCCAATGTATCTTGGGAATCACATTAGAAGTAAACACAATGATCACCATTGTCAGATGAAACCAGTGGAGCAATGTATGGTAAAAGTGGATAAATATCTTTTACAAAATTTAAAAACAGAAGAATCTCTTGATCTTGCCAATCACCTATTGCAGAATAAAACACAAACAGGAGAAAAACCTTTCAAATGTGATGTCTGTGGAAAAGGTTTTACACATTCTGGTGACCTAACTAAACACAATAGGACACACTTAGGAGAAAAAACCTTTCAAATGTGCAGTCTGTGGAAAAGGTTTTACAAATTCTAGTCACCTAAATGTACACAAAAGGACACACTCAGGAGAAAAACCTTTCAATTGTGATGTCTGTGGTAAAGGTTTTACAATTTCTAGTCACCTATATGTACACAAAAGGACACACTCAGGAGAAAAACCTTTCAAATGTGCAGTCTGTGGAAAAGGATTTATAAATTCTAGTCACCTAAATGTACACAAAATAACACACTCAGGAGAAAATACTTACAAATGTGATGTCTGTGGAAAAGGTTTTACACGTTCTGGTGTCCTAACTAGACACAAACAGACACACTCAGGACAAAAACCTTTCAAATGTGATGTCTGTGGAAAAGGTTTTACAAATTCTAGTCACCTAAATGTACACAAAAGGACACACTCAGGAGAAAAACCTTTCAAATGTGATGTCTGTGGTAAGGGTTTTACAGAATCAAGTTACCTAACTTCACACAAAATAACACACTCAGGGGAAAGTCCTTTCAAATGTGATGTTTGTGGAAAAGTTTTTACACGTTCTTGTAACCTAATTGTACACAAAAGGATACACTCAGGAGAAAAACCTTTCAAATGTGATGTCTGTGGAAAAGGTTGTACACAGTCTGGGGCCCTAACTAAACACAAAAGGACACACTCAGGAGAAAAACCTTTCAAATGTGATGTCTGTGTGAAAGGTTTTACAAATTCTAGTAATCTAACTGTACACAAAAGGACACACTCAGGAGAAAAACCTTTCAAATGTGATGTTTGTGGTAAGGGTTTTACAGAATCAAGTTACCTAACTCGACACAAAATAACACACTCAGGGGAAAGTCCTTTCCAATGAGATGTTTGTGGAAAAGTTTTTACACGTTCTGATGTCCTAACTAGACAAAAAAGACACACTCAGGACAAAAACCTTTCAAATGTGATGTCTGTGGGAAAGGTTTTACAAATTCTAATTTATGTACACAAAAGGACACACTCAGGAGAAAAACCTTTCAAATGCGATGTCTGTGGGGAAAATTTTACACAGTCTAGTGACCTAATTTGTCACAAAAGGATACACTCAGGAGAAAAACCTTTCAAATGTGATGTCTGTGGGAAAGGTTTTAGAAAATCTAGTTACCTAACTGTACACAAAAGGACACACTCAGGAAAGGTTTTACAAATTCTGGTGGCTTAACAAAACACAAAAGGACACACACAGGAGAAAAATCTTTCAAATATGATGTATGTGGATAACATTTTACAAAGTCTTATTAATTCAGTTTTATGATTCATTTACCATAATAATACTATGTAATCAATATATCAATGTCCCCTCTAAGGTTTGTTGGTCCATATGCAAAATAAAAAATAAAAAAACTCTTGTGCACAATAGCTCAGCATTAACCTTTTTAGGACAAAATTTACAGCCCAGTATTATACAGACAGTATTTAATCATTAATCTTATCAAAATTTGCTGTGCAGTATATCTAAAATGCTGCACAGCATTGGTCAGATAACTGCACAGCTTAAAGGGAACTACAGTATGGGAACTTTAGTAAAGTTGGGAACTATAATGTAAACTAAAGTATGTTGTTTTGTTGTTGAGCCTTCTCGTCCATGAGGGGCATCCACAGATCATCGTCGGCGTCTGCGGTTCCTCCAAGGGTATAGGCCACCTACGAGAGACCTCCAGGCATCCCTATCCTGGGCCAGCTTCTCCAGGATCTTCCATTCATGGCCAATTCTCTTGATGTCTGCCTCCAATTCTCGTTGCCACGTGTTTCTTGGAGGGCCTCATTTCCGCTTACCCTGTGGGTTCCATTTCAGGGCTTGCCTTGTTGTATTAGAAGCAGGTTTTCTTAGTGTATGGTCAATCCACCTCCATCGCTTCTGGAGAATCTCTTAGTCAATGGGCTACCACAGTTCCCGATTGCTGATTTTGTCCGGCCCGTGAATTCTGAGAATCCTTGTTAGACAATTGTAGATGAAGGACTGGATTCTGGTCAGGTTTACGGCCATTGTTCTCCATGTCTCGGCTCCATATAGCAGCACAGGTTTCACCATAGCGTTAAAAATACTTACTTTTAACTTGCTGCCTAAGTTGTTGGAGGCCCAAACATTCTTGATTTGCTGGAAGGCTGCTCTTGCTTTTCTGATCCTTATTTTGACGTCAGCATCTGTACCACCTTGTTTATCTACCACGCTGCCAAGGTAAACAAAACTGTCCACCTCCTCAAGGGCTTCTCCTTCAAGCATAATGGGTGATGTACTGGTGGCATTAACCTTAAGAGTTTTTTTACTCTTCCCTTTGTGTATGTTGAGACCCATGCTAGCAGAAGTGGCTGCGACAATGTTTGTTTTTTCCTGCATCTGTTGTTGGGTATGGGCAAGAAGGGCAAGATCATCAGCAAAGTCAAGATCATCAAGTTGATCCCTAAAGTTCCATTGGCTGTCATTCCTTTTCTGCTGTATAGATGTTTTGATCACCCAATCAATGGCTAACAGGAACAGGAATGGTGACAGCAAGCAACCTTGTCTCACACCAGTCTTCACCTGGAAAGCATCTGTCACCTGCTGACCATGGACAACTCTGCAGTTTATCCCTTCGTACATGTTTATGATTATATCGGTAATATTCTGTAGCACCCCGTAATGCCTTAGCAATGTCCACAGGGTTTGCCTGTCAACAATGTCGAAGGCTTTTTCATAGTCAACAAAGTTGACATAGAGCGGCGAGTTCCACTCTAGTGACTGCTCTAGAATGATGCGCAGTGTCGCTATCTGGTCAGTCAGGTCAGTGCTGGATCTGTTGGTGCGAAAGCCAGCTTGTTGATCCCGCAACAGAGGGTCTACAGCGTTTTTCATTCTGTTAAGTAGCACACGGTTGAAAACCTTTCCTGTGATGGACAGCAGGGTGATCCCTCTGTAGTTCGAGCAGGAGCTTAAATCCCCCTTTTTTGGGATCTTGATAAGGTATCCCTCTTTCCAATCGGAAGGAACTTGCTCCTCTTCCCATATCTTCATAAACAGAGGGTGTAGCATTTCCACACTGGTTTCCAAGTCCGCCTTCAGTGCCTCTGCTGGGATGCCATCAGGTCCTGCAGCCTTTCCATTTCTGAGTTGTTTAATGGCCATGCTAATCTCTTCTTTGGTGGAAGTATTGCAGTCAATTAGCAGGCCATTATCAGCTGGTTGGATATCTGGTGGATTCCTTGGTTCCGGCCTGTTTAGGAGCTCTTCAAAGTGCTCCTTCCATCTCCCTCTCTGTTGCTCCTCACTTGGTAAGGTGTTTCCCATTTTATCCTTCACTGGTCTCTCTACCTTGCTAAATTTTCCTGACAGCGTCTTGATGTTATCAAACAATTCTCTCATGTTCCCCTAGTGAACTGCATCTTCTGCTTCTTTAGCAAGTTTATCAACAAATTCCTTCTTGTCCTTCTTGATGTTTTTCTTAACTTCTTTATTTGCATCCGCATACTCCTTCTGGGACTTGTTTTTCTGTGCTCGGGTGCGGCTGTTATTCACTTCTAAAGTATGATCATACAAAAATATCCATTTCATTTTTTTTTACACTTGTTTAATTAAAAACATAAACATGTTTTACTCAGGTACTGCTATTGCCCACAGCCACACATTTGATGAGTTTCTGACTCTCTACGATATTTGTGTTTACTAAGAACACCCCGAACAGAATATTTGGTTATATCAACGTATATTATAAAAATGTTGATATTGTAATCGTCTAAAAAAGGCGCATTTTAGATTTTAACCCAAAAGGAATTTTTTTTTAATTCACATTCACCAGCTTCAAAATCCCACCACATTATTAGTCTATTCAAGATTAAGTTGTCCCTAAAATCATAGACTCATGTGTGTTATACCTAGTGGTTCTCACGTTGTACGTGTCCGAATCAAAAGTAGCCCTACTAATAAACTGCCAGTGCCATACAATAACAGATTCTCCTATTCATTGACAAAGCAACATGTCAATCATTTCATTCTCCAGATTGTCAAGCATGACAGATCTGTTTAGACCATCCACAAAAGTAAAAGTGCTCATAAATAAAATGAAAGTTAAGTGACGCCCCTGCCAGCTATACCGTGTTGATAAGAAAACTTATCAACTTTTGGAGGTGATTGGGCCAAGACTTAAACAGGGGGCCCGTCCATAAATTACGTCACGCGATTTTGGTTGACCCCCCCCCTTTTCTCACCCTTTCGTCACAAAAACTTAGACCACCTCCATTATTACGTCACAAAAACTTAGACCCCCTCCAATATTACGTCACAAAAACTTAGACCCCCCCCCAAGCCGTATTTTCTAATTAAAAATTAGCATGTTGTAAATTACTTTTTGTCATTTAAATATAGTGTATTTAGTGTAAGACTGCACTCTAATATCGTAACACAATGAGGCCATTTAAAACGTCATTAAATAAATTGAAAGCAATCAATTATTTAAGTGGAACTTTTATTTAAAGTTGCGAGTTTTGATGATACGTCACATTTCTTAAACACCACCCCCCATCCACCCCGTCACACATTGTCACAAATGCTCGACCCCCTCCCTCCCCCTAGGCACGTGACGTCATTTATGGACGACCCATAAATTAAATTTGCAATCTTTTTGGATTGAATTTGAAATTCCAATGAACAAAACTAACTATAATTGTATTATTAAGTCCTAAAAAGTTTATCAATCTTAAGATATGGTGTAACTAAACGCCGGGAAATGGTGGAACTGATACAACTCAACCCTCCCCCCCCCCTCCCACACACACACTCAAACCATTCACTGATCCATACAACACCCTCTTCCACAATTCATAACAAATGGATTGAAAAATATGGGTGTACCGTATTTAAATTTTTGAAATCCGGCTGTGGCCGGATATAAGAAGTGAAATCCAGCCGGCGCCGGATTAGTAAAAATGACCGGATTTGCCGAAGCCATTATATATATATATATATTATATATTAGGGCTGCGGAAATTAACGATTAATTTCTCGATTAATCGTTAAAAATTTTAACGCAGCCCTAAATTTATAGGTATACCATCTTATGCGGCCTATTTCATTACTCCTTACATAAATATGGCATGCAATGGTAAACATGTTCCCCACCTTTACTTCGTTTCAATTGCAATTATTTATTCATGTTTATTAATTTATAAAAACCATCATATAATCGACTAAGTGGCCGTCCATAAATGACGTCATGCGATTTTGACTGATTTTTCACCTCCTCCCCCTTCGTCACAAAAACTTAGACCCCTCCTTCAATGTGACGTCACAAACCTTTGACACCCCCCCCCACCCTAAAAGCCGTAATTCCTATTTGAAAATGAGCATGTTTCAAATCGAATTTTTGTCATTTAAGTATGTTTTTAGTGTAATAGGCTGCACTCTAATATAGTAACACGCGTTTTACATAAACGTCATTAAATAAAGTGTCAGTAATCAAATATTTAAGTGGAAATTTTATTTAAAGTTTCGCGTTTTGACGTGATGTCACCCCCCCCCCTCGTCACTCTTCGTCACAAATGTATGACTCCCCTCCCCCCAGGTGCATGACGCCATTTATGTACGGCCCTTAAAAAGGGTGGCTAATTGGAGACCGCCCCGGGCGGCAAAAGTTCTAGCTACGCCACTGTAAATACGGCAAGATTTATCTAAGGGACCATAATGATGCTGACAGTTAATGAGCACACAGTCGACCCAGCAAAAAAAAACGGTTGGTATTTCACTCAGGGTTGTGGGATCAAGGTTTAATGACTTGCAATTTCAGGGGTATATTAAGATTGCACGGGGCCCCTGGCTGCAATTCCACCTGGGGCCCAGTCCAGCCATTTTAATGCACAATTTAATAAGTTTGTGATCCCTTTATTTAGCTTTAAATCATTGGGGGCCCCTGGATTTGGCCCAATTAGCATCCTCCTCCTTAATCCGCCTCTGTGTGACTTAATATTACATTTGCGATTTTCTAACGTCATGTCGGCCACCGGGACAATATACACATTTTTCTTGGGGACTTGTGGTGCCCCCCTAACGCTTGGTAACCTAGGCACGTGCCTTGTTTGCCTAATGGTTAATCCAGGCCTGCTTGTATGGTGTTTCGGTTCCACAAGAAATTATTCAGCCAGAACCTATGCCAATAATAACGACTGAGGAACATTTGACATCTCCATGGGAAGATATTGAGGTTAGGATATAATATTTGGAATTGCTTGTAAAAAATATGTTAATAAATTAAAAGTGTATTTATAGTTTAACTTTTTAATCTCGTTTCTGCTTGAAGTTAGAACAAGTCTTAGAATAGTCTTAAAAGTGTTATATTAATTTGAAATATGTTCATAATTTAAAGGTGTAATGTGTATACGTTTTTGTAAACCCTATAATATAATATTATAGTATAATCTCTTCTCTGTTTAGAGTAAGCCTTTGAAGTTATAAATTGGAAATATGTTCATAAATTAAAAGTTTATTAAACTTTTATTTTTCTAAACATTTTACTTTTATTCACTTTTTTGTTGTAGTTGTAAACTAGTCTATTTAAAATATTATTGTTGCTTTTTCAAGTTTTCCCCATTTTATTTAATTAATTAATAAATTAATAATTTTTGTTTTGTTTGGTGGGGGGTATCAAATGTTGACATAATTGTATAGTTGGGTCTCTGGAAGTTTGACAAGTTGTTGCCAACGGAGAGGGGGGACGAAAAATTCGCCCAAAATTTGTTGAATAATTAATAGACAGCCCCAATGGGGACCAATCAAGTTTTTTGACAGTGTTATCCTAACAATTCAGTATTCATGAAAATTTCCTACACACATTGAAGCAAGGTCTTTAGCAGAACAATACTAAACAGAATAAAAGATGTCTGCGATGATCTCCTGATAGAAGAACAAGCTGGGTTCAGAAAAGGAAGATCATTCATTGACCAAATAGCAACACTCCGGATAATTATAGAACAATCTATTAAATGACAATCTCCACTCTATGCCACATTTGTGGACTTTGAAAAGGCCTTTGATAGCATAAATAGAGAAACTATATGGTCATTAATGAGGCATCCATACCAAACAAAATAACAAACATCATCCGAAATCTGTACGAAAACGTCACCTGCCAAGTAGTTAGACCCCCCCCCCTCTAAAAATACATCTCAAATCTTTGCCCCCCCCCCAAAAAAAAACAAAAAACACAAAAAAACAAAAAACAACAACAAGTATGTTTCAAATCACTTTTATTGTCATTTAAGCATTTATTATTTATTTAGTGAAGGTCTACATTGTAATATTGTAACCCGCGTTTTTTTAAAACGTTTAACCGGCCTTCAGAAAACGAACTGTGTTAACATCCTTAGATTATATTTTATTTTAATACATACAAATTAAACATTGACTATTAATCATAACGGTTAACGTATTTGCTGAGAAAAAAATTATTTAAAAATAATATTTTTAAAATGCTTTTTTTTTAAATCCCTCAATTGACTGACGGGCATCCCGTAAGAAAGGTCTGCGAACAGGGGTAAATAACCTAATCTGAGGTCAAAAGGGAATTCTTAGGGGTAATGCAGACTCATTTGGGACATATAACATCCACTACAATCCACTAAATATATTAAAATACGCCATGTGTACGTGTACGCTTAGAATATATGCCCATTATTGAACCGGTTCCTTCCAGAAAATGCATTTTTTAAATTTTGACAACTATGTAGATTTCTTACCTACGTACTATACGAAGACACCTAAATCTACCCTACTTTCATTTATATTGACACGAGTGACACTAATCTTAATCCATATGACTTGACTGTATCACGTATCCTTTCTGTGATATTTAAAATTAATGCCTTAAAAACTGAGCTAAGAAGAAAAGTTGTTTTGTGCTCCTCTCGAATTGCGATGTCAAGAATTTGATGCATTCAATAAAGTTAATAAATACTTTACTAATTTTAAATGGGCTAATTTATCATTATATCTAGAATGGCCAGGGACGTTTGACCACAAACCAATCGAAAAATTATATCAAACAAAAACGTTTATAATTCTATCAAATAGACTCCCTCCCCACCCCCCTTTAAAGAAAAATGATATTCCGTGTCATTTTGACTTAAAATATCTACACATTATCCTATTCAGATCATTTTTAGACACTTGTCATGCTTGTAAAACTCACCAGTAGCATTTTCGTAACGACGCTCCCCCAAATCCCCGAGTCATGTGAGCAGGACCTAGAGTCTCGGGTTGGGGGGGGGGCGTAACGCACACATAAACTTGCATATTTTGTGGTAACAGGGAAAAAAGTTGCCTGCCGTGAGAGAACCAAGCGGAGCTGCGGTTACATCACAAATGCTTTGATATCAACATCAAACGAAGCAGGGTAACAATTTCATACGTTATCTTGGGAGTTCTCAAACTTAAGGATTATAATTAGATTTAATTTTCGTGTCTTGATAGCTTACGCTAACCAGCGTCTGATGGCCTACCGACCGGCACATTGAGAAGCACTGATTTTAAAAAGAAAAAGAAAAAAAAGAAGAAAAAAAGGGGGAAGAGTCATTAAATAAATTGTAAAGTACCCTTTTGATGTGACGTCACATTTCTTCAACCCCCTCCCCCCCCCTCGTCACGCATAGCCAAAATACGAGCGTTGGACTGGAAACACCGCGGCGGTGAACCTAGCTAAGGCTAAAGCATTGTGTTAGGGCTAGGTAGTAGTAAGTTCCCTCTCAGACCATGAATGGCATATGGGGCAAGTGAAACAGCGTTCACAAGTTTCAATAGCCACGGCATACGAGGGGATTGTGTGGCTAGCACAATGCCCAGCCGCCTTTACTACCCCAACTGATGTCGGGTACCCACTAAGAGCTGGGTGGACTCAGGGACGCCCTTGGCACCGGGAACAAATCCCTGTCTTCACATGGATTCGAACCCGTGACCATCGGTACGCTAGTCGAGCTAGGTACACCGCGGTTAAAAAATAGAAATATAAAAGATGATAGAAAATGATACCTTGCCCATAATTAAGCATAGATGTGAATAAACTACGCATTAGCTAAAAAGTATAAGTTATTTAAATTTGTAAGTATGCTAAGTGGCTAAACTAAAAGTATGACTCATTGACTATGACTATGGCCATGGCTATCACTATCAGCATTACCGCATTACCAGTAATAAAAATAATTTCATAGTTTGTTAGGTCTTTTATAGTGATAGGACAGTTATTATTGAATGATAAGACTATAACCTATGGCGGATTAAATTTGGGAATGCAATGGGTCGCCTTACTATCTACGAAATACAACATACAATCAATTTTTTAAATTTAAAACTCTAACAAAAATTAAATACTTAACATAAATCCATTAAATATTAAAGCATGCATAGGCGTAAGACTGTGTATAAATTGAACTTCTATTAGAAAGAGAGTCTGTAACACAAAATATAAGACAGGCTTGGGGGGGGGGATGCTTCATTGATACTTGGATTTGCACGTAGTATAAAACACTTTTGCGATCACCCTCATTGTGGTTTTAAAATTATAATACACATGTACATTAATTTTAAAAAAAAATAATAATTTCATCACCGAGATTCGAACCCGACACCACCAACGTAACCACTAAATCACTGTGCTTTACCATTCGTTTGGAACTGCTCATGAAAAATAGTTTTTTTTATAAAGTTATAACTAATTATCCTGGAATGGGGACCAAAATAGTTTTCTTAAACATTCGGTAATCATTAAAAATTAAATTGCATAGATACGTTGATTATTTGAGGTCTACTGTTTATTAGCATAGGGATTAGGCTACACACTTTTAGCATAAATATAGTGAAATCGGCTCATTTTTTAGCCGCGGTGTACCTAGTCCAAAGCCAATGGTTTAGCTAGGTACACCGCGGCGGTGTAGGCAGGCCAAGGACGATGGTTTAGCTAGGTGTACCGCCGCGGTGTCCGTAGACACACGTTAATTTTTTGTTTATATCAATTGATAATTAATAATATTTTTTCATGGTTTGTCCCTGACAGAATCACATTTTAGGTTTAGGGATAGGTTTTAGGGTAGGTTTATTGATAGGTTTTAGCGTGTGGGTTAGGTTTAGTGATAGGTTTTAGGGTGTGGGTTAGGTTTAGTGATAGGTTACTGTTAGGAGCACACTATAGACTATAGTATAGACAACCATTTTATTGAGAAAAAAAAGCAATACTGGCAATGCATACATCTTTTTTTACTTTGTATTTATATCTTTGCTAGTGTATATTAATATATATTATATATTTATTATATAATTTATATGCAATTATAAATAAGTCTTTTAACTAACAATCGATTTATTTTTTCTAATATTAATTTAAATCATTTTATGATGGGTAAATTTGAATTACTAAATTATTTCCTTTTTTTGGAGTAAAGGTACATGAACAAAAAAGATATTGAAAAACTCTAAAAAGATATTAAGTTGATACTATTAAAAGAAAAGCCTGGGAAAATGGTAAAGGAAGCTGTGAACAATGTTTGTATTGCAATTAATAATTTTAATTCTATTTAAATAAAGGATTTTTTAAAATGCAGTTAACCAAACTTACTATATGAAGTTAAAATGTTTGAATTTTGAAATTGTCAAAATTTCTTTTAACCTATTTCCATATTTAGCCTAAAAAGCTAAAATAGATAAATGTTGCTTTTAATTAAATATTATCTCAGTTATTGCAGAATACTTTCTTAATTCATAAAATAAAAGTATTTCTGTTTACTCTATACTAAAATATTTTTCTAGGTCATGAGACATATCCAAATTAATGAGGAAGAAGTGAAGAGTGAGGAGAAAGTCCATATACATGTATACCCATTGCAGGAGAAGAGAAAAGAAAATTTTATGTCCCTGGCTATCACTGTAGATGATTTCCTTTGTAAGTTTTTAAGTTGAAATGTCATAAGGAATTTTTTAAAATGTCAGTTTTAAGTTTCAAGATAATTCAAGATAACTATTTTTATACATTCAATTGATTAAAACTAATGTTGTTAACAGTTAAGCGGTGTAACAGGCCAGATTAAACCCCTGACCAGAATATACCCGGGTATAATTTGGCCTAGGCCAGAATATACCCCCGGGGTTAAACTGGCCTAGGCCAGAATATGCCCCCTCAGGCCAGAATATACCCCTTTGACAACATGAGGATGTATAGTAAAAAATTGATGAATGACTTTTTAGACTTTCTCTTCATGTTTTAGCTCTGTCAGAGAAATTAAACTCGTTTCTTAAGTAGCAAAATTGTTTTAATTAAAATAAAATTAATAAAAAAAATAATAATTATAAAATATTTTACGATGATTGAAAGGATCATTACATTTTATTTGAAAATGATGATGTCGCTGTCTCGTTTTTAAAATATGAAATCTTATATAATTTCGACGATTCAAGATCAAAAGTTACAGTCTATGCAAATATACATGTATATAAAATCAGCATTTTTCTATTTTTTTAAATTAACATTAACTTAATCAAGCACTACACGATTATTTTAAAACAATACTTTAAGAGTGGTTATATTTGTTGCTTTTCAAAGGCATGCGAACACTTTGGATTCCTTACCCTTATCTTATATTATCATTTATAGACGTTCCTTCTATAGAGGAGATTATAACGTCCTATGCTTATCATTGGTTTATGTCTAGTCTTGCATTTTTATTTGAGTTTTAAATGTTGAAAGTTGGTTTTCCTGGTTTCCTCAGGCAAACTATTCCAAATTTTGATTCAAGTAGTAATCATGTAGTTGTTATATAGTTGTCATGTAGTTGTTATGTAGTTGTTATGTAGTAGTTATGTAGTTGTCATGTAGTTATTATGTAGTTGTTATGTAGTTATGTAATTGTTTTGTAGTTGTTATGTAGTTGTTATGTAGTTATGTAGTTGTTATATAGTTGTTATGTACTTGTCATGTAGTTGTTATGTATTCCCAGTGTTCACGTGTTGAATTACTTTATCTCTGAGGAGGATGTGGTTGTCCTCTGTTCCTGTCTGAATATAGCTTACGGGCCAAAAGAAGTAACCGCCCCCACCCCCTGTTATTTCCTTTATTATGTACGTCAGGGTTGTTAAAAATCTCGATTGCGGCCATAATATACAATATTGTCAAAAGTAAGGCCATATTTGTTCAAAGAAGGTTTATTCTTGAAATTTTTAGTGGGTTAAAAGTCCTAATCTGCATGTGTTTCTAGACATGTTTTATCACAATGATGTATGTTTCTTAACCTGTGCTTTCCTGTTCCTTTTGTTGAAGGCTCCCATTGACAGTACTTTAACAGAATCATCAGGGAACTGATTGGGTGAAGGACCCTGTTTATTGCTGTAAACTTTTAAATTACTGACATTGTAGGTGCTTCTGATTATTTTGATATATTCTTTAGCTTAACTCTTGTTCAATTATTCTAACACGAGGTAGGGACCAATCCATCAGGGCTCCATTTCCATGCGATGAATGCGGCGATGATTCTTCATATCATCGTCATCAGCATCCTTAATGGTAAAACTTTTCCATCTTCTGCAGGCCTGAGATACCTAGGTAGCTTGGCTTTTCGTCCATACATAATTTCAAAAGGAGTGCACCTGGTTGCAGCATGTACAATGTACAGATGTGGTATGCACTGGTATAATTGTTCAGGGGTGTCTTCTTGCTGGTTTTTGGCTTTAGGACAAAACATTTTTGACAGCCTTTGATATATTTATGAATGTCATTCTTCATTCTTTTCCAATAACAACGTTCAGAGATTGTGGCTGTCTTATCTCTGCCAAAATTGCCACTAAAATTCGGGTTGACGTTCCAACATTGGCGAAATCCAATAAGGATGACTGTACTGTTTTAAGGGTAACACAGGTAGAAATGAATTGCGCTGATTTAAACATTAAAAATAATTTGCACTACTGGAGCAAAGGTTTCTTTTGAATGTCTTAAGACTCTGTGAAGGCAATGTTTACCACACTTTTAGTCATCCTATTCTTTAAATTATTTTGCATGTCAGCGTATATTCAGAGAGATTAAAGAAAGGGAAAGGTGCCATGATATGTTTATTTCAAAAATAAAATGAAGATATGCCTAAACCGTTGTTCAAGTAACATTTAAAATGTATGAGAGGAGGAAAAAAAACATAAAAAGAAAAAATAATAATCAATTCATGTATTGCTTGAATTAGTCAACTTAAAATAAAAAAGTTTTTAATTAAAAAAACGCTGATTCCATCTATACTTGTGCAGACTGTAACTTTAGATAAAAAGTCACCGTCATATCAGACATCGTAATAAAAGAAATTATTTTATTATTATTGTTTTGCTGTAAATAAAACATCTTTCCTACTTAAGAAATGAGTTTAACTTCTCTGACAAAGCTAAAACTCATAAAAATGTCTGAATAGTCATTCATTCATTTTTTACTATATATCCTCATGTTGTCAAAGGGGTATATTCTGGCCTGGAGGGGTATATTCTGGCCTAGGCCAGTTTGACCCCCGGGGTATATTCTGGCCTAGGCCAGATTATACCCGGGTATATTCTGGCCTAGGCCAGATTAGTGTGCTCACCTCACAAGCTGAGGGGCGTGGGATCTAGCCCACGTTAAAGCCACTATAAAAATGTTGATGAATGAGTAATGCTAAGAAATTCCCCGCTGACCTGCAGAGGGTTGGGCGCCACCATGTCTTTTTCAAGCCTTAGAAGGATCTAATGGAAAAATTAGAACCCGGGGTTCTGAACCTTCTACGACCACGAGGTTATGGGACATTTAAAAAAAAAGCAACATACAAGAGCCAACATGTAATTAATGGTGACATCAAAGTGCCTTCTTATTATTCCGGCATGGGGCCATCCATACATTACGTACACACAAAAAGTCATATTTTGTACCCACCATCCCCCTGTTGCAACCCGTACATTTTGGGGACCCCCTCCCCTATGCGTAAATACAAATTCGCTTACCCCTCCCCCGTTGGAATGATAAATTTTAAGCAAGATTAAAAAGATACTTGTTCTACTCTTTGGGGCCATCCTTAAATGATGTCACGCGCCTATTTTGGGTGGGGGGCGGAGTCACGCATTTGTGATGATTTGAGACGAGGGGGAGGGGTGTTTAAGAAATGGGACATCACATCGAAATGCACTATACTAAATAAAAGTTACACTATAAATATTTGATTGCTTACAATTCATTTAATTACATTTTCAATAGGGCTGCGGAAATTATCGATTAATCTCTAGATTAATCGTTAAAAATTTTATCAAGTATCAACACATTGTCATGAAATTTAGTTCAAAATATTCTTAATTTTCAATGTCCGTGAGAAATGTTCAGTTTAATGACGTCATAAATTTCTCTTTTTGGTTTTAATCGAAATTATCGATTAATTAATTTGCAACATGCTAATTTTCAATTAAAAAATACAGCTTTTGTGATGGTCAAAGCTTTGTGACGTCATATTGTAGGGGGTCTAAATTTTCGTAACAAAGTGTGACGAGGGGAGGGGGTAAAATTGGCCAAAATCGCATGACGTCATTCATGGATGGCCCCAAAAACCTCTTAAATAGAACAACATAAGCAGTGAAATCATCGTCCCGTTATGTATATTTTACGGCTGAGGCACTGGTGGGCGAAAGAGAAACTTCTACTGATTTAAAGAAATGGAAATATAAATCAGACGGATATTTTTTAGCAATGTGTGAATGGTTGCCATGAAATGTGAATCAAATATTAATTACTTCCAAGTACAGTAGAACCCACTTATCTCGACCTCGGTTAACTCGCCAACCCTATTAAGTCGATGTTTTTGATTGGAACCACCAAATTCTCTCTTTGTCTTAGCATTTTCTCATCAGTTATGTCGATTCTTTTAAGTCGCTGAACCCTAATATCTCTAGCACAAAAGAGGGGCCAATTTGCCACTTAACATTGGTTATCTCGATCCCCATGACCAATCGCCAGCTTTTGAAAATGTTATCGATGCCACAACACCATCTTACTACCGTATTTTCGTGGGTTCAACTGCGCTATTACTAACAACCAGCCAACGACGCCATGCTATGTCCTCATTTAGACTGTGCTGGGCGTGTGTAGAAGAACTGGGTCATGCAGCATGTGTCGAGAACGAAGGTGGGCAGAGGGAAGCGGGGACTTGTTTTGTATGACATCAGGGGCAAGTCTTTTGTTGTTTTGTCATGGTACCCACGGGCAAAAAGCAACAAAGAGTGTATCAATGATCAAATTTTCGCCTCGCGCCTTCTGAAAGTGACTTCAAAGAACATGTGATGTCACAGACCACTTATTTTCATCTCTCTTGCGCTGAATAATAACACTCGCCACCTTGAACGTTGTTTACATTTAACATTGCCACACTGTGTGTTAGTTCTCTTACTATGCTTGGTCAACTAAGAGAGTTTTAAAAAAAAATATTTTAAAAATCTTTCACTAGCCGTACTCCCTTCCAACACATTTTTTAAAGCAAATCAGTTTTGATATGAATGTGGTAATCTTAAGTCAAATGCCTTTTAACGTGCAGGAAAACTGTCACTAAAAGACCGAACTCAAATTTGAGGACCAATTAATCGCCTGACTCTTGTAATATAAATAGTAACAGTAACAGTCGCTGCCTTGACTTTGACCGTTGTTCATATCATATGCGCACTGTGTGTTAGCTCTCGTACAGTGCCTCAACAACTAAGCAAAGTAAAATTTTAAAAAAAATCTTTCCTCAGCTGTAGGTGAACTAAACTAATGGTGATGATGTGTATATTATTAATAGACTGGAATAGTAAGAAAACGCTTTGATGTCACGGTCACTCGCTTTGATGTCACGGTCGTTTTCGTATTGGTTCTGCTATTCTGCCGTAAAACAACAAAATATTAACTCCGCATAATAAGCTTATACCGAAGTTATGGCTAACTTGTTAATTGTTAACAACCTTATCATGTACATTAAGAAATTTCAAGCACATGTTAATAGTTTGCCACCATATTGGTTTTCGTTTATCTCGATCATTGGTTATCTTGATGCTTTTTGGCAAACCCCTAGGCTGTCGACATAACCGGGTTCTACTGTAAGTAAAATTTCAGAATTTCGTTTGCTTTAAATTATAAAACATTATTGCACTAGCGTACACCCGTCAAAAATGACGGAAGTTTTCAGCTGAAATCAATTTTTTTTAAATAAAAATGCACTTTTTGTAGGGCGCCTAAGGCGCCGACCTTTTTCAAAAGCCCAACTAACTTGTCCTTGTTTGATAAATACGAAAAATTAACCTTTCTGAAATGTACACAAAGTATTTTATAATAGGGGTTGTAGGGCGTCTACGGCGCCCCTTTGTTTTTTTATTTTTATAATTAACCATCATCAAATCCTCTTTTTACATTGATCCCTTTTCCAAAATTAAAATATGAGCGAAAACAATGACGTCATATAATATTTTTTTACAGCGCATCTTTAATTTGCACACCTTTTGATGCATTGGTGCAGTAATTTGGTTTTCCCTGCTTTTTAAAATTAGTAGCGTCAGGACTGACAGACACTACTTGCGTGACAATTGCAAATTATATAGTTTAATATCAGTCATGACTCAGTCAGTCTCGAATGCCGCTTGCAGCCCGAGCGGTTTACGTTACTAGGCTTAGTATTATGCAAATTAAATTTGTGCGTACGTACACATTCAGTTGAGACCCCCCCTGTACGCATCCATTTGCAAAATTCTGTTAATTGAAGACCCCCTCCCCTCTCCTTGCTTACGTAATATATGGATGGCCCCTATCTAAATAGTATACGCATCATCACTTTTAGTGGAGTTTGGCTAAGGAGAACTTACACACAGTGCCGCGTTGATATCAAAATGTGAATGATGGTCAAAGCCGTGAGCGTTACTATTTATATTACAAGAGGAAAGATGCAATACTCATAAGGTTAATCAATCAATCCTCAAATTCAATTTTGGTCTTTTAGTAATAGTGACGGATTTCCTGCTAAGTAAGTGCACCTCAAAGGCATTTGTGTAGCTGATTTTTTAAAAATTTTAATTTGCTGAGTTGACGGCATCTCACTAAAGAGCTTAATACAATTGGCAGTGACATCACTGGTACATATCACAGACAACTTGAGGGAAAATATGTGATAGATACTATTTTTGGTTCTCAAAACATAAGGAAAATACAGACCGACAGTTAACCGGTCTTTTTTTTTAATGATTTAACCATCCTCAAAAATGAGCTGTCTTTACAGCCTTAATTAAAACTATAACAAATTATAATTATCTTTATAATATTTTCTATTTTTTCCTGACCTGCACCTCTCAAAGATTCAAATATGACTTTAACTCCAAAACTCATAATAAACAAACATTTTATTCTATACTTTCTCCTCTTATAAGTCAATTTAATAGTTTTATTTTTTTATTTGCTTTTTTGTTGTTTTCTTAAAGGTTTTTAAAGTGCTCATAGTTAGGGTAGGATATTTTAATTTTGCAAATGGAATAAGCTTAATTTTCTATCTCACTAAATTATTTAATTTTGACTGTCTGTGTTGACTCAAAAATTACCCTAATGATTTGC
The DNA here is from genome assembly GCA_944989445.1 of Ampullaceana balthica. Classification (NCBI taxonomy): domain Eukaryota; kingdom Metazoa; phylum Mollusca; class Gastropoda; family Lymnaeidae; genus Ampullaceana; species Ampullaceana balthica. The sequence goes on along the minus strand of CALYLW010000545.1, from coordinate 9,161 downwards.
TCATGTATAAAATTCATCAATCCCTCAATTTTAGAATTTGGTCATGTTAGTTTGATGAATTTTTACTTCAAATTTATGTATTATCCAACATAATGATTTTTAATTTCAGTTTGTGAAGATTGCAATTATAAATACATGTATGAGTGCCCATTACATGCCCTTATTCCAGTTCAAGATTCAAATGTAAGAATAAAATATTTTTTTATGTAATAAACAATTCAAAATAATTATGATCTAATTAGAACTCAAAGGAACCGGGAAAATTTTTTTAACTTATGGAGTTTTCAAGTTAGGGAAAATGGCATAATAGGTGCAGAATTAGTCCGGGACCTTAAGATCAATTCGATATAGAAAGTTTTTGGAATAAGGAAAGTTCGACTTAGAGAGGTACTGTATTTAATTACATAAATATTGCCTTTAAAATTTCATAAACAAGGTATTGTTTTGTTGCTGTTTTTTATTTATTTTTTAAAATTATTTTTTTGTTCTAATATTTTATGTGAATCTGAAAGATTGAAATTTTAAGTGCATTATAAAATAATTTCAACAAGAATCAGCATATTATTTCTTTAAAAAAACAAACAAACTGTTTATAATACAATAACATGGGCTTTTGAAAAGCATTCAAATAGCTATAATATTAATTTTAATTGAATAAAATTTTTATATAAAAATAGAAGAAATAAAATCTTTTAAATTAATTGTGTATATTACTCAGACAAAAGTATTCAATGTTGTATTCAGTAAATACAAATTTATTTACTTAAAATGTTTGGTAAAATTTATTTTAAAACTTGAAAAGACTCTAATGGAATGGGAGTTTTGTGTAAAATAAATCACTAAATTACATAAAATAACTAAGTTTTAAGTTTAAGTGCAAACTAGATCTGTTATAATAAGTTATATCATATATAAAATAAATTATTACGTATATCAATCCTTTAAAGTGTCCTTCAAGCTTAAAGAAACCAATATTGTTCGTCCGCCGATGTCGACAATGACAACTCTCATCATATTAGTCCAGTGCTAGGCCGCCTTGTGTGTCCTCTGGTGGCTTTTTTATTAGCCCTATTCTTGCGCGAAATTTGCGTCACATGTTGTATAAGAGATGGATGGGATTCCTTCAGGGGGTATTTGTACACAGTCCTTCCGGGCCTGATATTTGGTCTTGGCAGCCTGTGTCTATTAGCCTCACAGCAGCACCATTCTGTTTCATAGAATTTATTAGAATGCCAAGGGGCTCGCTCACTGGCTGCTTCCTCCCAGGGGTCATGTCTAATGTCAAAGGCCTTTAGAGCAGTTTTAAGTGTATCCTTGAAGCATTTTTTGCTCTATGCTCTTCAGTAAGCGTGCCATAGAAGAGCCTCTTGGGGAGGCGATGGTCGGGCATGCGCACTACATGCCTTGCTCAGTGTGTTTGGCACTGCATGAGGCTAGTGTGGATGCTGGGTAGTCCTGCCTTGGCTAATATTTCGGCATCTGGAACTTTTTCCTGCCACTTTATATTAAGAATTTTTCTTAGGCTTTTGGTGCAAGAGAGGTTTAGCAACCTTGCATGGCTTTGGGTTACAGTCCAAGTTTCACATGCATGTAGTAGAGTAAGGAGCACTACAGCTCTGTATACTTTAAGATTTGTTTGGGTGCATATTCCCCTCCTGTTCCAGACACTGAAATGATATACCATTACTACAACTGTAAGGATGTTTTTAAAAAGTACATAAATAATAAATATAGATAATTATTTCAACCATGATTTGGAACCTACCTAGCTGCATTGGTTACAAAATCTGGTACGATGGGGGTATGTTTAAATATTATGTGTTTAAGGTTTTTGTAGAGGGTTTCAAATAAAAAAATAATTTGATTTCTTATAATATAAAAAGCTGTTTTTAATTTTAAACCTCAATTCAACCTTAACAGAAACTATTTTAAAAAAAGGAAAAAATACACAATTTTTAAATTTTAATTTAGGTATTTCCAGAGTGTGAGAAAGGTTTGGACTCAAACTACTGTAGGAGAACTTTGCCCCAAGGACTAGCCATTAAGAAATCAAATATTGAAGGTGCTGGTCTTGGAGTTTTTGCTACTAAAGTTTTACCAGCTCGAACCAGATTTGGACCTTATGTTGGGAAGAAAGAGAAAAAGGAAGACATGCCTCATGAGTCTGGTTATAGCTGGCAAGTGAGTAATAAATACAATTAATTGATTCTGTAAATGTAAAATAATAAGTTAAATTAATGACCTTCTTAACAAATAATCTTGATTTGGGGCAGTCCATAAATGACGTCACGCACCTAGGGGGGACGGGGGTCAAGCATTTGTGATTCTACAAGATTCGACTGCTCTACCAGAAGCTATAAAATAATATTAAACATCTGCACATGCCCTATTTAATCATTTTATTTATTTTTTTGAATATTTTATTAATAAATTGTTTAACAATTTTTTTTCAACAACGAATGTTAATGTAGGCGCTTTCGCTACTTTTTACACACACCCAAAAAAAAATTAAAAGCAGTCACTCAGTAACACTTGCCTAACAAAGAGCCCCCCAAAAAAAGATATGTAGTACAAAGTAAACAATTATTATGACCGATTTAGTTGTAGTTTAAACCATATGAGAGGGGTAAAAATCTTGGCAAACGTAATACCATTCAAAGTAAGGTGAGAGAAGGCAATATTAACTACGGTGGAAAGATATCGTAGAATGGACCGCAACGAACCCTGTTTTCAGATGCAAGACAGGTGGGTAAAATGCTCATGACTGAAACGACCCTCCTTTATTGATGTGGTCAACGAGCTTGAGGTTTCAATCAATTTACCCCAAAAGCAGGGAAAAAATGTCCATGGTCTCGGCGAGGGGACCTCACGAATGCTTCTCTCCGCCCGATCTACATTTGACACTGGCAAATGCTGCAGTGAGGAAAAATAATCTAGTAGAGCTTCAGCATGCAGAAGCGCTGATAACTATCAATGCCTATGGAACCAGCGTAGTGAGAGTTAACGCAGACGGCTCATGCTTCACAGATGGAAGAAGCGGGTATGGCGCACTGATTGAATACCCAGCGGGGGGACCAGCAGCAGCTGAGCTGTCTGGAGCATGTTGCAAACAAGCCTCGAGCGGATGCCGAGCTAGAAGCAATTCACAGGGGTGTGAAAGAAGTGCGCCTACGCCTATGTAGAAGAAAGACTTTTCCAACAGTCGTAGTCTTCACCGACTCAAGATCCTCTCTGGAATCTCTGGGTCGGAGCTCATTGGAGACGAAAACTGTCAATGCTGTACTGGAGATCGTGGACAACATTAGATCTCGCGGGGCATGGTCATCCTACAGTACATTACAGGGCACGCAAAAGTACCACAGCAGGAAAGGGCAAACCTGCTGGCACAACAGGGCGCTGCCCAGCCCCAAATCGATAGCCCAATGACTCAATTAGGAGTCAAACTGTGGCTAAAAGCCTGCTTTATGGAAAGATGGCTTGCGGGCTGGGAAAATGGTAACACGGCAAGGGTGCTTTACAACAAAATGCAGCGACCACGCAAGCGAGATCCCTGGTGGGAGCTGCCTCATAGCTGCCAGTCCCTCATTACGCAAATGCGGACTGGATTGCCAAACAAACAGCTACTTGCACAGGCTAGACAAAAACAGGGAACCCGGCTGCAGTTTATGTGGTATGGCCGAGGAGACAGTGGCACATCTGCTGACCGAATGCTCTGCGGCGATTGGGGACCCGGACGGATCAGACAGCCCACGCACTGTGGAGGAATATCTCCATGGCGATGCCCTTATGTTGAGGCTCGCCGTTGGTATTGTAGGCCGGGTTATAAGAGTCTAAGTGACTCAGCCCTCCAATGAGAATGTCACATATTTAGTTATAGTTTTTAAAAAAAGTGTACCATTTTGTTTACCCTTTCGTATTATTTTTTGGGGTTGGCTTACGAGCGGGTTACACACTTTAAATGCTAGTCTCTTCCAAAAGAGATGGTTTGGCTTATGAACGAACAGGCTATAGAACGTGTATATACAATAATTATCAGTTGAGACGAGCCAATGTTTTTTTTTGTAATTTTAAATCTACCCCTTGCCTCTCATTCCCTTCTACACTCCTATCCCAACCATGACAAAAAAGTACCTAGTCTAAATGTTTTTAAAAGTATATTTTAGTTGCTCAAAGATATTTACTGTAATAACAAAAATATATGAAAGTTTTTTTGTTATATTTTCGGTTGAAAGTAATTTGGGCTTGATTTAATTTTTTGAGGTTAAAGATTTGGTTTGTAAATGGTTGGTGATGTAATAACTGTTACCACCCGCCCAGAGGTGTTGACGCGCCTTGCTGAAATTTTTTTACAAACTCTGGCCCATTCCCTTGTGTTTTTTGTGTAGGCCTAGCAGGAAAAACTGATTTTTAATAAGACGTACAAAGTTGTACAATTTATCAATTAAAAAGTTATTACCTCCGAGTGGCGTACCTAGGAATTTGTAGGGTTTTGAGGGCCCGGGGACTTAACCTCTTTGGGGGCCCCACATACATGACAGTAGCATAATATTTAATGTAAAAAAAATTCGGACCCTAATTTGGGGGCCCCCCTCAAGTGGGGGACTTTCAAATTTTGTCCCCCCTCCCGCAGCTACGCAACTGCTAACGCCGCAAATGTTCCCTTTAATCCCTTTAATCTGAGTGGTTTTTCGGCTGTACAGTTCTCTGACCGACACCCCACAGAGGTTTAGAATAACCGCGCAGCAAATTGTGTAGTATTGAAAAAAAATTGGATGCTGTGAAACTTTGCTCACGACTTTGTTTACTTTGCAGTTGCACACAAACCAATGAACCTTAGAGGGAACATTAACAGCCTAGCGGACATTAACATTCAAGCTGTTGGGCACTATGACCTGACTGAACATCACAACATTGTTGTTGACATTTTTTTTGAATGTTCACTTTACTGTAGTTTTAGTTTATGAGTATGGCGAATGCATTTACAGCAGAAATAAAGCTTTGTAAAGCACAATAGCATGTTTTTGGAAGTACATGTATGCTATTAGCTACTGTGTGAAATAAGTTGCATGGATGGTGGTTAGGTTGCATTCTGTTGCTGCAATAAACGTGAAAATTATGTGGTTATTTGGACAAGTTCCCGCGCAGCTTTGTTCAACAATATTGACAGCCCTAGTTATGATTAGGGATGTACCGGATTTCAGCTCCGGCAAATCTGGAATCCGGCGGTTTTTAAAAATCTGGCTCCGGCGGGATTTCACTTCATAAATCTGTCAGAATGCGGCACCGGCCAGATTTTAAAAAATTTGAATCTGATATTCCTAGTTACGATATTAAATAGATTGCAGACTTACACTAAATACATATTTAAATATCAAAAGAGATATTTGAAACATGCTTGTTTTCAATTAAAAAATACTGCTTTTTTTTGTTGTGGGGGGGTCAAAACTTTGTAACGTAATATTGGAGGGGGTCTAAGTTTTTGTGACAAAGTGTGACTAGGTGGGAGGGAGGGGGTCAAAAATCAGCCAAAATCGTGTGACAACATTTATGGACAGCCCCTTTATACAAAATGAATAATAATATATGATTGATATGTGCCAACAGCTTCTGAATTGTAAATTTCTGGTACATTAAGATATTTACCAGAAAGTTCTTATATATCTACATTAATGTTTATTTTGTGTTAAGCTGTATCTAAAATTTCATCATGTGCCTAAAGTATATGCTCTCTAATATTTAAAATGATTAACTTTATCTAAGAATTTGTAAAATATTCAAAATGACACTTTGATTTCCTATCTTGAGATTGATGATCTTGTGAAGTCATTGACAATGTACAATGTTTATTACCTATAAATATTATTTCATTAGTATTGCAGGGGAGTACTTTAAAATAGTTTTGAAACTCACTATAATTTGATATTTGTAAAAGGGATTAATGAGTTAAATGAATATTTTCTAAGCAACACAAAGAAACTGTTCATTGTTAGTGAATGAAATGACAGTATATATTCATTGCTCCAAAGGACACAATGGATTTCTCAATTCATTTGCAGAAATATGTTATAGTTAATCTTGAAATAATTTTGCATTCATGTGATTGACAGCACACATTTTCCTAGACCTTAGCATGAATCCATCCAAAATGTGAAATCATGTATCAAAGTTAAGTAATGTGAAGATTGAGGTGATTAAAGCCAACTAGTGATGAAAGTTTAAGAATCTGCCACTAACCTTTTTAGCCATCCTGATGCATAAGACATTTTCATTCAGACTGATGTTTATCTGTTACCATTTCTTTGTATC